>BMAO01012443.1:0-32793 GCA_019973975.1 Trichonephila clavata
AAATATCCGTTACAAAATGGATTTTGGCAAAATTGACCCCCAAGGGGTGTTGGGGGGGGGTAAGGGGAGATATAAATAATTATCTATATATATAAAAGAGAAAAGGACTCACTCACTGACTGACTGACTAATCACGATAATCTCCGGAACTGTTCAACTTACAGACTTGAAATTTGGTAGACATGTTCCTTTCATGAAGTGGAGATTAGCTAAGAACGGATTTGGCGAAATTGAAACGCAAGGGGGCGTTACGGGGGTTGAGGGGCGTTATAAGTAATTGTTTCCATTTTTAAACTACTCAAGTACAATCTTGAAATTGGGTAAGCAGATTCCTTTCATAGAGAAGAGATCCGCTACAAAAATGAGTTTGGTGAAAATTGACCCCCAAGTGACATTGCGGAGGCTTAGGGGGCGTTATAGA
The DNA here is from genome assembly GCA_019973975.1 of Trichonephila clavata. Taxonomy (NCBI): domain Eukaryota; kingdom Metazoa; phylum Arthropoda; class Arachnida; order Araneae; family Nephilidae; genus Trichonephila; species Trichonephila clavata. Next base: position 422 of record BMAO01012443.1, read on the forward strand.
TAATTATTTCCATTTTTAACTATTAGACGCACAGTTTTTAAATTTGATAAATAGATTCCTTTCATAGAGTAGAGATCAGATACAGATGGTTTTTGGGAAAGTAACCCCAAAGTAGCGTTGCGAGGGGGGGGGGTTAAGGGCGTAATAGATAAATATTTTCGTTTTTAAACTACTTGACCAACCTCTGCTTGAAAATTGGTAGACATGTTTCTTTCATGAGTAAATATCCGCTACAAAATGGGTTTTGGGAAAAATGATCCCTAAGGGGTGTTGCAAGGGGTTAAGGGGAGATATAAATAATTATTCCGATTTTTAAACTATTAGACGCACAGTGTTGAAATTTGGTAAGCAGATTCATCTCATAGAATACAGATACGCCACACACACACACACACACAAAAAGGCGTTTCGTAAAAATCGACTCCCAAGTGGCGTTGAGGAACGTAAGGGGCGCATATTTTTCAATACAATCGAATTCTTAATGTTAGGACTTAAATATCAAAAATTTATACATATATATTACCAACAAAAATTTATAAAACATCATGAAATACCCAGCAAAGCGGGCGGGTAACAGCTAGTTTTACAAATAAAACAACAAGTACAAGTCTAATTTCAGTTTTGAATTTAATGGTGAACACGCCATTACATTTGACATAAGACGGTAATGAATTCAGCCAGTTGTATTAAATCGAACAGATTAATAATGAATAACAGTAAAAGTATATAAATTTTGCTTCCATCTAAAATCTTGCTTTATTTTGACTAAACTTCAACATTATGAAAACAAAACTAAAGATAAGAATGTTGATAAAATTAAAAACAGCATACATGAGGAACACATTAAAAGCAGAAATCGTGTTTACATAATACAATTTTGAAGTATAAAACAGTGCCACACAAAACAGCAACAAAAGGATTTTTTTTCATATTTCAGGGAATCGCATTTTGACAAGACAATTTCTAAAATACTTCAATTTGAAAAAAAAAAAAAATATTGGCAATGTTTTTATAGATCTCGCTTTTACACAGTTTTCGAAACTTTTCTTACTCGTATTTTATTTAAACTGAACATTTCTTTTACACTGCAGTAAGCTTCAAATGAAATTTTTACTCATTAATTTTTCTCGTCTCTTTTTTACAGTTATGCTTTCTTTTTCACGCATTTTTTTTTAAAAAAAGTCCGTGATATGATCTTGGAATTTCTTGAAGGGGTGTATGAACTCATCGTGTGATCCGGTTAATTTTTTTTCCTAAGCCTTGAAAATAAAAATACAACTAGCAACAACAACACTGATTCAATAATTTTCGAATGAAAAGCGCGTTTAGCTTCTTTTTTTCTTTCTTTTTTTTATCTCATTACGAACACCTGTTTGAATCAGCTTGTTTGGCTAACAAAGTAAGTTGCAATCGCTATCAAAAGCGCAGATGGCTTTATGAGAATTATCCATTAAGATTATGATTTAGATAAGAACATTTAATTAAATAGATAAAAATATATCTAGACTCTCTAAGTGAAAACAAAGCATTAGAACGTTTTCGAGTCTTACATAAATGTTATTAAAGTTCATTATATATATATATATATATATATATATGTAATAATCCCCATTAATTATTCTTAATAACTTTTAATTACCTTTGGTCCATCCCTTCAGGACCAACGTTTTAGTAATAAGTTAACCAGCCGTCTAACGAGAGGATTTTAAACTACATCCATCCACCCACACAGATCACGTGATTTAAGCTGCCTATAAATAGCGAGATTCCTGGAGACCAACTCTCTTTCGCTTCTGTATTTTGTCTGCGTAAACATGTAGCCGGCTGCATTGTGTTTGTGTGTGCGTATATATTGTGTCGTCCCTGTAATGTTTTATGTGCTTAAGATGTGGAATAAACAGATTTGAATAACACCACGACTGCCCCTTGGATAATATTTATTATGCCTCACCAATCTCATATAAAGAATCCATTCCAACAACATCGTCGTCTTATTACACACACAAATATATATATATATATATATATACACTGGTGTGCAAAAATTAAGGACGAAGTCGAAAAATTAGCATATCAGCTGAACGAAGAGGCAGAGCGGACAGAAAGACCAATCAGGAGATTAAGTGAGGTGATGTATGGTAGCACATGCGCAGATATGCAGGTAGACGTAATGGGGGAGTTTCTGAGTAGTAAAGCATGTTGTCGGTGTAAGATTAGTATTTCTGGCAAAGAGATTGCACACCGTATAGCAGTTAAAATCACACCGAGTTGCTGCCTCAGCGAGAAATGGCGAATAATCAATCTGTTAGACGACATCTGGATGCTTTTACCCGAGCTCAAATCATTGGGAAGTTGGAGGAAGGTCGCAGTGTGACAAGTGTGGCTGCAGAGTTCGGAATTGCTCACAGCATTGTTTCACGACTTTGGAGACAATTTCAAACTACAGGAACAGCTATCCGGGGGTTCAGTAGTGGTCGTCCACGAGGAACCACACCCGCAGATGACCGGTATATTGCCTTACAGGCCAGAAGAAACAGGCGGCAGACAGCGGGAGAAATCGTTAGACACACGACACAGGCGACTAGACGACCGATATCGCGTTTTACCGTGGCCAGAAGACTGCACGGTGGTGGTCTGTTTGCACGACGCCCTGTACGGTGTGTACCTCTAACGCCTGCCCATCGGAGAAGGCGTTCTCTGTGGTGCCGGGAATACCGGAATTGGAGAGACAATGAATGGGGACGAGTACTCTTTACAGATGAGAGCAGATTCAGTCTAAGTAGCGATTCTCATCACATACTCATCTGGAGAGAGCGGGGAAGCCGCAATTATCCCTCGAACATCATTGAAAGGGACAGGTATGGAGGTGGCGGTGTTCTCGTTTGGGGAGGCATCATGCTTGGTAGTCGTACAGACCTTCACATCTTCGACGCAGGTTCAGTCAACGGGACCCGTTATTGTAACGAGATTCTTCTTCCATATGTGCGTCTTTTAAGAGGTGCTATGGGTCCGCAGTTCCTTTTCATGGATGACAATGCACCATGTCATCGCACAGTAGCTGCCGAACAGCTCTTAGAGAGTGAGGATATTGGACGTATGGATTGGCCGGCACGATCTCCGGATCTCAATCCCATCGAGCATGTATGGGATTTTCTAGGCAGACGCTTGGCAGCTCGTACCTTACCACCAGTAACGATTCCGGAGCTTCGATTGGCGCTGCAAGACGAATGGGCAGCAATGCCTCAACAACTCATTGACACCCTCATTCTCAGCATGGGCAGACGCTGTGAAACCTGCCTAGCAGTCAGGGGAGATCATATCCCCTACTAAAGACCGGATATTTCTTGCTGGACACCCATCACAGGGATGTTTCGGCCTTCAGTCGCATTGCGCTCCATGCTACTTTTTCAATATTCTTTTTATCGCTCTGATTTCTCTTTTAGTAAGTGTTGCTTACATTACTCATGTCCTTCAGTATTGGGGATCTTACGGTATTAAATGTGTTGATTTGGAATGCTTTTGTACAAAGTTATATTAAAAAAACAGTCTCGTCCTTAATTTTTGCACACCAGTGTATATTAAAAGCTTTCACTATCTTGAAAAAAAAATGGTGAATTTTATTAGGAGTTAATTTTAAGAATTTAAAATTCCCGTTTTAAAAATCTTTCAAATATTTATAATTTCTTTTAATGGGGCTGCAGGTTGATACTTTACCATTGCAGAGTACATTTTCCGGGAGTGATAACTCTTTTTAGTGCGGAACCATATTGGTGGTATACCAATCGCGGTAAATAATTTTGACACCCAGTTTCCTCTTCACAGGGAGTCAGGCATCTGAGATCTGACGATGCGAAACCGTACTAGGAATTTAATTTTGTGGAGAGCACCCAAGCCAAATAGGCACTTAAATGATCTTTTGCATGCCACATAATCATACAACATGGACGCTGTCGATTTTTTGCATCATGAAAATCCATCGTCTTGGGCCGAGATTGAAGCCGCCACCAAATCAACTACGACTCCCAACCGGCCCAAGTTACAAATAAACATGGTGATATATTCATTAATTTTTCAGATGTATTTAATTGCAATCCAATAAATACAACAACTTGAATTCGAGAAAGTTATCAGAATTTCCATAAGATTAACATTACGTTAATGAATTTTTGCTGATAGTAAGATGGGTTGCAGAAAGATATTAAATTTCTGTAATGCGTATTCAGAATGTTGTTGTTTTTGGTTTATAAACGACGTTTCATAAATTATAAAAGAGTAAATGGACCTTAATGTTGCTTGTTATTAGATAAAACATGTGAGAGACATTGCGACACTATATTCTACAGAAAGGTAAACAATATGGAATGATAATAAGCGCTGCCAAACGACAACAAAGAAATTAATAATTAAATAAGTTATCTTCAGTTCATACAGCCACAAATACAAAATGGCCGATAAACGAAAATCTTAGATGAAAAAAAAAAAAGATATGAAATAGGAGGATGTGCAAAAACATAAAATAATGCAAATTCACCTCAATATTAAAAATTTTAGACAAGTTTCCTCTCTCCCTTCAGTAATATCAAGTTTGACATTAGCCTTTTTAGGAAAATTTAGAATCGAGAACACATACATTTTAGTAGGGTTCTCACCCATTCGTCGACTTCGTTACCTGAGCGTGGCTCAAAACTACGGAGACAAACTGATGGTGATTAGCCAACCTTGTGTAGGACAAAAATAAGAAACTATGTGAAAAAAAGCCTCAAAAGAAATACTAAAACATCAAAAGAAATACTAAAACATTTATACACCTACAATTCTGCTGAGAAAAGAGAGAAAAAAGTAAGAATGTTAACCCTATTTTCTATTTTTTAATTTATTCGAATGATATCTCATAATTTTAAACGATTTTTTTTTTCATTTCACATAAATATTTATCAGGAAGAAAAAAAGGGGGGGGGGAATAGACGCTGTCAAAATTCCAATTATTTTTGTTAGCTTAGAAATATCATGTCTAGAAATATAAATTATATTAAAAGTATTACTTTTATCCTTATCTATGAACTACTTTTACCGGAAATGATTATTAGAAAATGTGAGGAAAGAATTTGCGAAAACAAATTTTCAGATGTACTGATAACATAGATTAACTTTACATAACCCAGGGGATCCTAACGTAGGCTTGTAATCCAACTGCGAATCCATGAACTACTATAATTTTAACCTGTCGCTTCGATTCTCCTAGAAAAGTCAAAGTTCCCGAAAGTTTACTTGTAATAAATATTATGTTATAGAAGACAAGATAACTGTGTGCGTCTCTTCAAGATTTATACATAAAATGATCTCATCAGACACAGCCAACAAAATAAATTAAGCATTTGACTAAATAAATTGAATTTATACTGTTAGCAGGATATATAATTAACTATGAGGGGGTGCTACAGGGGCATAAATGATAAATATGCTACAGTCTTAGAAATTCAAGCCCTGTCCTATTTAAATCAAGAGAGGTGACATCTATTGGAGTGTTTTTCAATACGTTAAAAGCTTATTGGTATCACTAGGATAAAAATAACTTAAAAACAGTATGTAGTCATACAATGCAATGAAAAACGCAGCAAGCGGGGTGGATGGGTGTAAAGACTTTATATATATATATATGTTACCGTTAAAGTGTGAAATCCGTTATTTCATAGAATAACTAGGTATTTCATGAAACAACTAGACAAGTCAGTTAATGTAAAAAAATTATTGAATTCTACGATTTAATTAGGTATTCTATAGAATAACGATTACTTAGTCGTTAAAGTATGAAATACGTCACTCGAAAGTTCTTTGAACCGGTTATAGCTGCTTTTAAGGTATCCGAACACGTTCGGAGTATTTTTTAACAAAATAGCATACTAAAACATTATAAATGCTCTTTGAGGACTCAATACCAATAAATATTACTATTAAACTATCAAAATTTAATATAAATTACCAAAATTTTACAAAAATCACAATTATAAGTGAAATTTTAGCAATATTTTTCAAAAACTTTAAAGCAGTTAGAGAAAAAAGTAATAAACATGTATTAGTAAAAGTATTACTGAAACAAATTAGATGCATGTATCTAGAAAATGTACTAAAATTTTAATTTTTTATTAAAATTTGAAAATTTTAGAGCTTATTGAGTAAACATTATAAGAAATGTTTCATTTTTTATGAGACCATTATTTAAATAACAAGCCATAACTCAAAAAAGTATTCATACAATAAGAAATATTTTAGTAAATTCTCTTGAAAATAACATAAATATCAGGTTCAAAAAGTTTTATAGTAATACATTCATAATATTTTGAGTTATCAGACTCGCCATGATAGATTTTGAGTAAATTAAATGCCCACTTCTGGTAGATCAAAAACCTACTTCTGTTTTTTCTAAATTTATAAAGTTGATTGTAACTTGGCCTCTAGGTAATGTAGAAACAAAACAAAGTACGTTTCGTAAAGTCAAAATATAGCTTTTTTCAATAAAATAAAAATATCTGTTTTGACTGAATTTGGTCATTTTCAACGTGTTCGGATACCTTAACCAATTTTGAACCACTTATAGCTGTTGGCTCGTGTAAAAAATGTGTAACAGTAAAAAGCGTGCTCGTTTAAGAAATAATGTGCAATGCAATTTAAAGTGTCATCAAGAAATCTTAGCTCTGATAAATAATGAAAAGTAAAATAAAGGTATTTCATAACATTTAAATTAATATTTTGCTTGAAAAAATTTACGCAATGTTTTTTCTTCCCAGGTGTGTGTAACATATCCCCCCCCCCTTTCTGTTTAACTAATGTTAGCCATTTGAGCAATAATCAATTATATCATCTACTTTTCCCTGTTATTTATCAATTAATCATCTGCAATAGGGATAATATGTATTTTCCCAGAGATTTTAGTTATTTATAATCAATTAATTTATAAAATAACTTCAAAATTGTTTATTTTCCCCTCTCTCTCTTCAATGCTCGATGATTAGTTATTTCATTGAATAACTATATGAAGCACGGCAATTTTCATCTATTATATACATTAACTGACTTGTTTAGTTATTTCATGAAATACCTAGTTATTCTATGAAATAACTGAATTCTACACTTTATAAGGAATTTACATCCCTTCTTCCCGGTGACCCGGCTAGAGGTGCGGGGGAACTAAATGACCAGACGACACATGATGAACTTCAAATATTTATATTTATCACTATATTCAACTCAGGAGCAAATAACACTCTAAACAAGATAACTTTATCAGTCAGAGCACGGGGGTGAAACGATATGCGTGGGGAGAATATATACAATCATGCAGATTTATCTTTAAGATAAGTTTATACAGAGCTTGTTTAATTAATAACCTCACTAATAATTCTACTCTCTAACATGAACTTGATTAAGGATCACAGTACCTGAACTCTAGCGGTCTTCTAATCCTTGTGTTTACTTCAACACGGCTCCAACAGTTGAACTAAGCACTTTCTTAAAATTCCGACTTCACGCTTCCTACACTGTTTACGTATACGTTTCACTGCTGATTTACCACACTTCTCATCTATCCACAATTCACTTCACTTCTAAACTATTCTCACTTCACTAACACTCAAACTCGCGAATACAGAATATATACATTGAACTTTATTTTCATAATCATGCTTTCTGTCTTCGGAGAAAGTTGATTGAAAAAATGTTTCCCCAAAAAGAATTCCCCAGAGGTTAATAGAAGGACGGTAACATATATATCCACACTGCTGGCCACCGTAAATGCAACACCCTGAAGGAAGCACGCAAATAACATGAAATTTACAACATGCATTAGCGGAGGTGAGATATGCAAATGATTAGAATTTCAGCTCAGACACACATCACACACGCCTGTGGCGCCACCTCAAGGCGCTATTTAAGGCTTGGAGATTTCGACGATTTCAAGTTCGGCAATTGTGTTTTTCTTGTGGTTTTTTCAAAAAACGATCAGTTATGTCTCGTAGAAAACAGCGATCAGCTTTTGATCAAGTATCCGAGTTCGACAGAGGAAGGATAGTGGCCTACCGAGATCGTGGGTTATCTTTCAGGGAAATCGGTAGTCGTGTTGGACGAAATCAAACAACTGTAATGCGGATATGTGATTGTTGGATGTCGGAGGGTACAACGGACCGACGTGGTCGATCGCATCCACCTCAGCGCACCACTTCATGTGAGAACAAGCAAATTGTGCGCATGGCAGTGACGGATCGATCAGTCACATCACGCCATAGCACAGCACATTGAGTCTGTAACGCATCATTCAGTGTCTGCGCGTACCATTCGACGTCGTTTACAGCAGAGTGGTCTGTCTGCAAGGCGTCCATTTCTTGTTCTACCCTTGACGCAGAACCACAGACTCCACCGCCACCAATGGTGCGATGAAAGGAGGATGTGGGTGGTAAAATGGAATGAAGTTGTCTTTACTGACGAGTCACTCATCTGTCTGTAACCCCACGATGGTCGAATTCCATTCTGGAGACAGCGTGGAGAGAGGATGCTGAACAGCTGCGTTATGCACCGCCACACGGGCCCTGCATGGGGTATTATGGTATGGGGCGGTATTGGATATCACACTCGCTCTCCTCTAGTATGCGTTGCTGGTACTTTAAACAGACAGCACTACATCTCCGAGGTGTTGGAGCCAGTTGTCCTTCCTTACCTTCAGGGCTTGGCCACAGCCATATTTCAACAGGATGATGCACGACCACACGTGGCACGCATTGTCCAAAGGTTCTTCGTCAATCACCAGATTGAATTGCTTCCCTGGCCGTCTCGCTCTCCGGATCTTTCACCGATCGAAAACGTGTGGTCCATGGTTGCTTAACGATTGACCAAGATTACACCCCCGGCTGCCACACCAGATACACTTTGGCAACGTGTGGAAGCTTCTTGATCTGCTGTACCTCAAGAACACATCGAAAGTCTCTTTGGATCAATGCTGAGGCGTGTGGCAGCGGTGATCTCCAACAACGGCGGCTACTCTGGCTACTGATTCTGGCAGGAACCACACTTCACAGAAGTCTATAAATTTAATCATTTGATACTTGGTCAACATGTTATCTACAAAATAAATTTTGTTGTGCTATCTCTTGTCTTTCTTGGTGTTGCATTTACGGTGGCCGCAGTTCCTCCCTTTCTCGCATAATAATACGGCTTCATGGAGAGGAAGATCCTTGATGGTTTTATTTTTTTACTTAATTAACAAGTCATATTTTGTTGAAAATGAATTTCCAACAACTAAATAATTATTCAATGATTAATTAATTTTAATTTTAGTTTATTTTGATTCATTGATTCATAATCAAAAATAAGATCTATGAAAAAATTGCAGATTTTAACACAGTGGTATGAAGGATAATTAGATCTATATAATGAGGTAAGATGCGCCATTTTTGTTGTTGTTGTTGTTAAGAAAACGAAACAAATGAATTACAAGTATGAAAAAACAGTAAGCTAACGAAATATATTTACTTGCAGAATATTCAAAAATGAAATGCAATAACTGTAACCCACGGGAATGATTCTAAAATAAATTATTTAAATGAATTAAACCCATTCTGTGTGTGTGTGTTGTTGGAAAATAAAAAGTTGTCTCTTAGGGGTGTTAACTTTCTCTGAGGGCTGAAAATATAAACAATATTCAAATACATATCACTCTTTGAAATAAATAATTGGAATCTTTTTTACACATTATTTATAAAAGAATAGGGCTTTGGAAAAGTGTAAAATGTTTGAAATATAATCATAATTTTAAAAATTATAAGCATATGAAAATAAGAAATATTTCTATATGAAATATTAATTAACTTTTACGTTGCGCATGCTATTTTCTAAAATAGTTGCTTTAATTACTATAAATAAGTTGATTTATAAAGTTAAATGTACCCTTATTGCACCGTAGTAATTTTACAAAAAGAATAATAAATTAAATTTTCTTAAAAATAAAAAACTATATTTTCAAAATTTTTTTAAAAAAATTTCATTATTTTTCAAATATTTTGAAATACAAAAGATATATTATTCTTAAATTACTAGGGCTTAAAGAGTGTGATACATTTTATAATTCTATAAATTTTTATACATTAAAGGCTACTATTTTAGAAATAGCGTGCGTGAAGCAAGAATTACTTAATATTTATTACAAAATTATTTCTTCTCTGCATATGCTTATAATTTTTAAAATTATGATTATATTTCAAACATTTTGCACTTTTTTTGAAACCATAATCCTTTGTAAATAATGTGGAAAAAATTCGAATTATTTTATTTAAATTTAAACGAAGTATACCTGTTTGAAAATTGCTTATATTTTCACCCCTCGAGACAAAATTAACACCCCTGAGACCCTTAACACTAAATGATTATTTCTAACATTTGATAGAAACTTGTTCTTACAACATCTGTTTAAACAGTCATATTCGACGTAACTATTAAAAAGCTCTTGTGAGCAAATTGATTGAATACAAGTAAAAAACAACCACCACTATTTATTATAGCAATTTTATACGAGAACAGGAGCAAAAAACATTCAAGAATCTAGATCAAATTATAACTACGTCAGATAATTTACATAAAAATCTAATAAAACACTAGTAAAGGTGATAAAATATATACTCCAGTTGGTAGTAGCTGTTTTCACAACTGTCGCGCTTTCTCAAACGTATGCGTGTGTTTCTGACGTCATCATAGTTTATTAATCTTTATCCCTGAATCATGAGATTCTGTGTGAATGCAGTTTATAAACTGTGTTTTAGTTACTGTAAAAAGTAGCGTAAGCTAAAAGAGAGAAAATCCGCAGTTCAATTGTTAAAAATTTCCAGTCATCGAAAAAAAAAGTAAAAAGGAGAACACACAGATCATGTTCGGAATTCTAATCACAACCGGAAAAAATACCATCACTGTCAATGACTTAATGGAAATAAATTACATGTAGTAATGACGATAGATTAATTAATAATAAAGTTGAAGTTTTCCCACAATGGAATAAATTTAAGATGATCTCATGAAAATACAATCAATCAAATATTTGCAACTGAATTCAAAACTGGCACATGAGACTTACTGTTCTAGTCAAATAAAACTTCAAATTTATTAGTTGCGTAAAGATGTCCAAATATTTAATATTCTTCAAAATGTTTTTCAAAATTAAAAATTCTATTGTTATACATGCATTTTTTTAAATCAGATGCATTTTGCTTTTTCACGTGCGTTATCAATGCTGACGAATATGTGCTTTTAAAAAATAAAGTTTTTATCCCCCCCCGTCTACCCTGTGACCCGGCTACAGGTGTAGGAGGAAATGAAGAACGATTCGACATGATAGTTTCTAATTATTTATTCAGCCCTTTAATTAACTCAAAGACAATTCAATGAATCAGAATAAATAAGATGTTTCCGATTAGCAAGCAGAGGTAAGGAGACGAGAGAGAGTCGCGTTTTTGGAGAATACTTCTAATGACACTAGGCAACATTAAAACTGTTTCGGGTTCAAAAATAGTTTATTATGAAGTATTTTGGTCTGTTAAACACGAAAATCATCATAAAAACTTCAGATAAGCTCTTGTTTTCAAGAATCAGAACTCGTTATTCATAAATAGCTGTACTTTTACTCATCTTTACTTTCTGTATATAATCCTTTTGATGTTCATTTCAGCGGGTAGATGGAAGCTCTCAGGAACGACTTTTATTTCAATGAAAGGCGTGTAACCACGTCACCTTTCTTCAGGTGTGTTTTGAGTCTAACCTAGAGCCTCAGTAGAACAAAGGACAGGCAATAGGGAACGATTCAAGTGATATTCACTGTTTTCCGTCTTACAACTCAAGGCAAATCAATTCAACTGGTCTCAAAGATAAATGAGGTATAAGGATTTTTAGATAGCAAAAAGGATGAGAACTATCAACAGTTGGTGAAAGAACAACAAAATTTTCATGACCCAGGATGCATGTGTCTCTAAAGATCCATTTGTTACATTCCCATCTTGATTCCCCCCCCCCCCCAAAACTGTAGAATTATAATCAATGTGAACACGGTGAAAAGTTTCATCAAGATATCACAGCAATGGAACGTTTCAAAGTCGTCGGGATGAATCAATGCTCGCAAACTACTGCTGGACAGGGATAACTCGGGATACTCAGGCTTCGATATACAAGAGGCAATTCAAAAGGAAATGTTTAAAAGAAATAAACTAAAAAATACTACTGATTTCTGATTATGAACACGGTTTCTGGAAACATGACTTATTGTACTGTATGTATTAGTTAGTAATGTTTTGTTCTTCAAATTTGCCAATAAATTGATGGATGGGCTGTGGTATATCTCAAAAACAAGAGCTAACAAGAATTTCATTTCATATTCGTTTTCTTCAACCCAAAATTAGTAAGAAAGGCTATTAAAAACTAGGAAACAGACAAAAAGTTGTTTTTTGTTGCCTAGTGTAATTGATCCACTTTGTATTATTTAATCTCTTACCTTAATATTGCTTTAAACGGTAGATATGTAACTAATTGCTTCTTAAGGTATCCGACTGTGGTTGCGCAACTTTTTTTTTTAAAAATATGGCAGTTATAGAGACTGCCGATAGAAGTGAAAACTTAGAACTTTTGTATTAAAATTTGAAATTTCATAATGTTTGAATAAAAATTATCAACATCAATCTGGTTTTCACATCTATTGACACTCCGAGCAACAATTATATGCGTGTTTGTATGGTTTTTTATCATTCAAATATATTATGAGCTGTACAAAATCATGTCAAAATATAAATACAATTCAATTGAAATAACAATTAATATACAATCATATTATTTAAGGATAGTATCGCGTTAAAATCGCATCGATCGTCGTTTTATATTTTGTAGTACTGAGTTTTCGACCACTGGACATATTTAAATTTAGTGTTTCATTTAGAAATTCAATTAGTGGTAGATTTTTATCATCTGCAAAGTTAATATTGAAGTCTCCAATTAAAATCATCGGTACATTATCATATTTTTCGCCAAATCTTTTTTCGAGTATTTCAGAACCTTTTTTTGTATAAATCATCAAATTTTCGAATAAAAATTGTTGTATATGTCTCATAGATTTTCCAGCCGAAATATAAACGGCAACCATTAATATGTATTGCCCATTCTCGGAATCGCAACGAGCAACGCATATTTCGCCTATATCAGAAACATTAACACCCATGCTTCTAGTGAATTTAGTATGTATGTCCATATGTGAAGTAATGAAGTGTGACGTTTCTTGAGTATTGTGATAAATATTTACGCCTGTGCTGGAACTTCGGGTCCTTTATAACTTACAACAAAGTTGAAATTCGGAATATCAAGTGGTTCTTCGTTTTTCATACGAATTTCTGACAAAAGCAGAACATTTGACTTTTTTACGAAAGCATCATTTTTTAGGTCAGGCGCATGCAAGCTTTGACAATTGAATGAAAATATCGATAATCCTTTGTCGTTGGAGATGAATTGTAGAAAAGTTTTGGTGACCGTTTGTAATGTATTGTTTTGTAACCTTTTCAATTCTAACGTTAGATCCTCTCGATGACTTGTTGGTCTTTTATGATGTTTATTTGCATTAATAACCATATTTTAAACTTCAACACATTTTTCTTGTATTATTATTAGACTTAATAAAATTTTTAATTTCAAAATCCACGATAAAAATATAATTGACCAAATAGAAGTATGTTTTACCACGGTAGTAAGAAAACGTCTAAGCCACTGTGAAATACTAATCCGGATTGTATGATGCATTGCAGAGGTTAAATATTAGAAAATAAATAATACAAAATTTTCAAACTCCAGAATAAATACGAGTATTTAAAATAATTTTCTGTTTTTTATTTTTTATCTTAAAAATATTTGTTTATTTATTTAGTACTCACTATTATACTGCAGAATGATTCTTCAATTAAACAATTCAAATAATAATCAAACAAAAACACTATTTCAACAATGCACAGTATATACACATTGAACTTTTCACTAAATCCATTCAATTTCACTTATAACATATACACAGCACTATACGTCAACTGTATAGCTACAGTTATATTGCTATAAGCATGTCAGTGACGCGAACGCACGAGATTTCACCCATCCAAAAAGTGTGTCTAAGACGAACAGTGTGTCTACACTGCCCGTGCGCCAGTCAGAGCATGTCGGTCACTCGAACCCATAAGATTTTCCCCTACCAAAAAGTGCCCAACGCCGCTAAAGAAGTTTTCACTTCAAAAAGCAGATATCAGGATTTTTTTTTGTTGTTAATTTTAGATTTGTTTAGGGCATTTTAAGAAAAATGTGCAAAAATTAAGAAGAGAAAAAGAAATTATTATTACTAAAATGGGGAAAAATAGATAAAAATAGACAAAAAATAGCATAAACGCGGCCCATTCTGCACCAAAGGTTTATGAACAAATTTTCAATTTTTTCAATTTAATGTGTTGCTATATTATTCAATTTTGAAATGACCTTTAGGATAAGAGATATTTTCTTTTTTACAAAAACTAGAGCACTTTATCTCGGTTACTATATGAAAATGCTTAGAAGGACAGTGATTATATTCACATAAGGGACTGTAAATTTTATAATAAAACAGGGAGTGATAAATCTGAAGGTTAAAACAATTGTACTATTATACAGAACTTACAGAAAATTTTTTAGTTAATTATGTTCTAAACTTTTTAGCAATCGCTGACCCCGTTTGATTATTTTCAAAAAATCACATTTCGAGTAAAACGTGTTTTAAAGTATGACATCTTGCTTAAAGTAATGGCATCTGCTTTTACTAAAACACTTGTAGCTTTTGTTCTAGTAAACAAAAAATGATAAACTTGGTATTTTTATAAAGCTAATAAGAAGGCCCATAAAATAAAACCATAAAAAAAATTGTCAATTTTTGGTAAAATTCACAATTTTAGGGTAGTCGGTTACCTTAAACCTCTATAATAATTTAAATATCAAAACGTACTATAAGTGTGACTAATACCTGAACTGTAGGTAGCCTTCTTATCTTTTAATTCGTAATCCTTCAACTCTTTATAATTCCTACTTCCTATATTTCTTCTCTCACACTGACTTACCAACACTCTTCCGTATATCTCTCCTACTTATATCACACTTTATCTAGCTTTAACTAACCTCTCTAGCAAACGAACCTGAACTATATATAATAAACTTAATTTGCATATCACGGTTTCTTCTTTAGAAAAGGGCTGTTGTTTTTCATAGCCCAAAGATTTCTTCAGACGTCAATAGAAGGACGCGAAAATATTCGTCACAAAGTTTCTGAAAAAAAGTCAAAGTTGTTAACTGATTATTTGGAAATACATGTTGCATTTATCATGTAACTATGACGTCACAGGAATTGATGAACAGGTTAGCTAGAGGAACGTGATTGCAAGTATCCTGCGACTATGACGTTGTGACCGATCTACAAGCGGCTCTACTAACCCCTTGAGGATTCTTTAAGGAAAATATTTAATTCAACCAACTTTCACCGAAGGTAAGAAAACGTGATTATGCAAATTAAGTTTATTATATAAATTTTGTATTCGCGAGTTTGGGGAGTTTGTGAGGTGTGGATCGAGAGTTAGTGAAGGGAGGATCGTGAGTTATTGAAGTGCGAATTTAAGATTATTAAAGTGAGAATTGAAGATATCCAAAGTGAGGATCACTTGGATGTGAGCTGATCAAGATAGATATTAGTGTGCAAGGCCTCAACTGTAGAACTTCTGCTTTACAAGAGTGCAGGTATTGTGCGTATTATTTAAATAGGTTAGAGAGTAAATGGTTAGGGGGCGTCGGAGTTAAAACCGAGCTTTTATAGGTTATCGTAGAAATTAGTTGAGTATCCGTAATATTATCCCCAGGCTAACGGGTCTCACCTTCGCGTTCTAAATAGTGATCAAACTATCTTAATTGAATTATTATTGTGCTTGTGTTGATAAGTGTGACAATCAAATAATTTTAGTGAATCATGTCTTCTGATCAATTAGTTGCTCCCACACTTCTAGCTGGGTCCGAGAGTAGACAAGGGGGATTAGAGGGAAGTAGGCATAGCCGAACATCACAACGTTTCATGAATTTAACCCATTGCTGCAGTAAGTTTTAAAAGGCCGCTGACGTAAGATTTTTTCCCCTTCGCACTAGAAAGCGACACGAAGCCAATTGGCGACGAACCTCGTAACTTTGAACCTCGGTCAAGTGACGAAGACGACAGGACACCTGAGCTAGAACCACCCGCTCCTGTTCAATGGAAGGACATCCAGCCGTGATAAATTTAACGAGTATCACCCCTTCTGTACTTTAATGGCACTAAAACAAGAACCCGAAACTCGCCAATTTCAGCTATTATGGACACTTTTCTTCGCAGGGCATCCTAGATATGTTTTTTGGGGATCCAATTTTGTCTCATGTTCACTAAATCTGACCGAATATACACCATGTATTCGATTTCCTTTCATGCGAGGTAAATGGGATGGTCCTTTTGTTTGTGTGTGCGAAAGCCATTAAAACAAAGGTATTGAAATATATCACAATAATAATAACAACCAGTGGGGTAACGGAGAATATTAGGGCCCCCTGCAAAGTCAGGTTTTGTGCCTCAAGCCGGATCTTACAAAGGATCCGTACTAGGCGTCAGTCAGACTTTGGGCCCCTTGAGTCCTGGGCCTCCCCGCAATGCGGGGGTGTACGTTACACCACTGATTAAAAAGAACTCTTGTGCTCTCTCTAATTACTCCAAAACTTCTGTACGTCGTGTGTCAGACCACGAAAGTAAATATGGCTGACCATCTCGTCACAAAAATATGAAGCTTGTAACTATGTGACCTCGAAAATCTTTCTGACGAAATAAGGCTTGGTTATACAATTTTCAGGAGTCGAAATGCTTATCTGTGAAACTACACAAAAACAGTTAAAGGTAATTAACATAGTTAATTAACTTCTTACATTTATCTTTCTTTTTAGCTTTCAGTAGTACCATTTTAAATAATAAACAATATTTTTTATCAATAATTTTTAACCTTATAAGTTTTTTGAAAAATAGCTGACACCTTACGGAGTAACAGTATGCATCAAAATACTTGGCAAATGTTTTGTTGATAAAAGGTGAGTGGGACCAATTTTCTTACAATGAAAAGGAGGATGAAAAACTTAAGAAAAAATTACAACGTAAATATTTGAAACATTTTATTAACTCACACAAATATATACTAATTACGATCAGATCCTTTTTTAATTATTTACTTAAACGAGTATTTTTCCACTGAATAAATTTTTGTCAATAATGTCATTTTTTTTAATGCATCGGAAATTTCGGATCAAAAAATATCCTTACTATTGATTCTTTACGGTAAGTGCAAAGTATCAACATTCAATCTTGATTTCTCATTTGTACAAAAACTTTTACCATTTGAAAAAAACTTTTTTTCTGCAGCTACATTTAGCTCCTAGGGAAGCCAACATAGATTCAACAAAAGAATAACTAAATTTTCATATAGAATGTGTTCATTTTTGAAGTGGTTAATTTTTCCACCAATCTTTTATCAATTTCACATGTTGATTTTCCAACTGTTCTAATCTATATCAGAATTTAAATATACATTCAGTCTTCTAATTTCTTTAAATAGACGCGTAACAGTTCGGCCTGGCATATCTGAATAGAGCTTAACAGATTAGTTTTAAAATATTGAGTGGCTGCGTTAGCCAAGTGGTCAATGTATAGGATCGTGGTTGTCATATCATGAGTTCGAGCCCAGTACCACTGAAGACTCGCCGTGTAGGGGAGCGATGCACGTTAAATCTGTCGAGAGCTCAAACGTACTCTTGTTGATGTTGTAGTTAAGAGAGGGGTGCCAGCTCAGGTGTCGTCCTCGTCACTTGACCATGGTTCAAAATTACGAGGTCCGTCACCAAAAGCCCTCGTGTAGCTGAACAGTGCAACGCTAATATTCACTCACTCATTCACTTTAAAATATTGAAGAGGATGACAAGTAAGAAGACACTGTTTGAGGAAGGACAGAACCCATAAAAGAAGGACTGTGCTCCCCAAAGGAGGACGATTGGCCATCTTATTTTTATCAACATTGCACCGCATCTTTGCAAGAGACAACTCACAATTAAAATTCAACATTTTAAACACCAGTCGAATAATGGCTATAGCTGAGTTGCTATTTAATTTACCTGATTTTCTCTTCACACTACATAAATTTTTGAGCAGCATGAGCAAAATTGTTTTCCCAGCATTTCAGATGCGATTTTTAGAGAATTGAGGCTAAAAATTACTACTTCCTGGCCACAGTTACTCCAGACTACAACGTGCCATTGTTCTAAAAAAAACTTACATGTGGTAAAAATATGCATAAAGTAAAAATAATCCAAGTCACACCTGTATAAGCATAGTTATTGCGCTACTAAAAAAGGCACTGTTTTGCGAAAACAAAAAACTAATAAAAAAAGCGAGTTTGGTTGTAGACAATATTGAAAAACATACTATAAAGTTTTATAAATGGGAGAAATATATAAGCAAAAATCTTTTTTTATAAAAAGTATTACACGCTGAGTATTAAATAATTCTAATTGATTTTTTCCCCCGGCAAATTAAAACATCTATGAACATTTTTTTAAAAAAAAAAATCCGTCTCTTCGGCAGTTTAATATCATAAATAAATCGTAAAAAAATTAAAAGAAAACCATATTTATCATTTCTAAAAAAAAGTTGAACAATTATACACCTGTTAACACAAAAGTTTTCAAATGTACTTAGTACTCCATGAATCAAATGGATTTTAAATTTTTGATACATTTCAAAACACGTGAAGGTCGCGGTAGCAAAGGGGTCAAGGTATCGGATCGTTGCAGGCATGTCATGTGTTCGAGCCCAGTACCACTGAAGACTCGCCGTGTAGGGGAGCGATGCACGTTAAATCTGTCGAGAGCTCAAACGTACTCCCGTTGGTGTTGTAGTTAGGAGAGGGGGTGCCAGCTCAGGTGTCGTCCTTGTCACTTGACCATGGTTCAAAATTATGAGGTCCATCGCTAAAAGCCCTCGTGTAGCTGAACAATGAGACGTTAATATTCACTCATGCAAATCTGATGAAAAATTCACACTCGAGTAAAGATGATTCCGATTAAAAATTTTGCGCACTTCAAAAACTATTTCTTCGTTTCATGCTATAAAGGTCCCCCCCCCCTTTACCTTTAAAAAATTCAAAGAGTTGCTCGGGAATTTATATGATTCACCAACCGTGCTAGGAATGAAACCTAATAAGCATACCGTGTTGCACGAAGGTTTCCCCCGATTCGCAAACCATGTCATAAGTGTGCTGTGTTTTTCCAATGATAAAAACTGTATCATACACAATCGATACAATCCAGCAATCCAGATCAGAGAAAGGCAGAGGAAATAAGATAATGCCAAAATTACCAATGCGAGTGGAGAGTGTAAAATAAGAACAAAACACTATATTTTAAAAGTACACAGTTGTTTCCTGATTTAACAAATTCATCCGGACAGAACATTTTATTCCTTAATTTGGGGTTACTCGATATATAGGGTTCCGAAAATACAATTTTTTTTGCACTTACTTTTTGAAAATTCTATAGCAAGCAACCACACAAAAAATATCCACAGTTAGAAATTACTTACTTTTTATTCAACAGCTAAAAATACTCTTCTTGAATTTTTTCACCACTTGAGAGGACATTATAAAATATTGATTAATAGATGTTTGACAATCTTTTCGATTCTTAACTCGAAATAGTTCTTTTTGGACTTCATGCAGAGAAGAAAATACCGTATCCCTTACATCATGCTGTAGGAGGTATGTTTTCACAGTTTGCAAACGATGTAAGGAATTAGAAAATGTTTGACAGTTTTGATGAGAGTTTCATCATAATTTCCTGTACAAATATCGCTGTGCATTTATTTCCGACAATCTGCCATGCTTAAAAATTTTCTGCTAAACCGTACGTATAATAAATAAACCTAACTTCTTTCAAGAAAGAGAGCAAATGGCACATTATTCCGATCTTTAGTAGAAGTCTAAGTCTTTTTTATGCACATTCTTTTTATTTTATTTTTGAAGCTATCATTTTTATACCCAGCGTAGAACGCGCACACGTAAATTTCGATCTTATTTTTTGCGTTAAAAGTGCGCCTTATACTCTGGATTTTACGGTGCCTATCAATCTTCGAATGAGGAGAATGGATACAATATAGAATAATGCAGTTAACTCTTTGATGACAGTGATTTAAATGGCGCTTGAGATTTTCCCATAATAAGTTCCATAGTATTTCAAAAATGTTAAAAAAATGCCGAACTCAATAAATTTTTTGTAGAGAGCACATATATTTTATAATCATTGTATATCATCAAATCCCCCCCCCCAAGTGTTATTCAAAAAAAAATATCTCAAAATAGAAAATGTGGTTAACATTTCCAACTAATTATGGAAGCAGACGATAAAACTCCACTTATATAGATGTAGCTAAACAAAATGGCAAAACAAATAAAAATTCCAAAAAATATTTAGCCAGAAAAATAAAAATTGAAACAGCTAAAATAAACTGAACGGCTAAAATAAACTGAATTTATAGCCATTATTTGTATTAATATTTTTTTCCCTTCGTATTAAAATATATTATTGCTTTTTTTTCTGTGTCAAAGAAAGAATATATATATATTAAAAATTATTTTTTATTGCAGATGTAAATAAAAGTTTGTCTCAATAAGTACTAACTTTTAAACGTAACTTTAATTTTGTGCAGAATATTTATATTAGCGCAATTAATTAGAAAAGATGCATTTCTCTCTGTCTTGTTCTTTCTGTGTGTAAGCGTTTATGAATATTTATTGTGATCGAAACAATGAGGTGAGTAAATTTTAGATACTTTACCTTTTTAACGAATATTTTTTTAAAAAAATCGCCCACTACCAAGAATTTTACAATTCAGTATCAATTGATAATATGACAAATTTTTTTAATGATCATTAATTATTTTTAAATACAAAATTATATTCCGCGAATAAAATTTTATTATTTAAGAAAAATCCACTATTTACTAGTTCGTTTTTGTTTATTCGCAAAGAAATAAATAAATTGTAAATAGAATGAATTCAACAAACTCGCTGTACGTGATTTTTTTTATCTCATCCAGCTGTTATTCGTCTTATATAAAATACAAACATCTACATTCATTCACGTGAGGTCATTATAATATTAAACATAACATGTACATATTAAAAACTTTCCTGTTATAAAAATGAAAAATCACTGCCATTATTTTGCATATTTTATTCACAACGCTTGTAATGCGTATAAAATATGCACATAACACTAATAAGAAATGCTCTATTTGAGCTTGTTTGACTAAAAAATACGCTGAATAACTCAAACTGACATATTAAAACATTCAGATGACGTATTGTGATTCATGCATTAGCATAGAGTGATGGGTAATTTTTTCTCCTTAATTTAATGAAGATTTCAGAGTATGTAATTTTGTGATACGCAGTCGTTTGATAATTATTAGGATAATACTCTACGCTTATCACAATTGCAAAAAGTACTAGATAGATTGCAATAAAACTCGCGAACAAAAAAGTTAATATTTTATAGATTGATAGATGAATATTTGATTTAACTCTTACATTTAAGAGGAATACAAAAAATACCAATCTATACTAATAAAAGAAAGAGTTTATGTGTTTGTGTGTTTCAGCTATTCCGGCCAAATTAAGCAACCCAGAAGTATGAAACTTGGCATGTAGAAGCTATAGGTCGTTATGCTATTAACCTCGAAGAGTTTTTTTCGAAATTTGCTTTAGACTTTTTTAAAATTCAATTTTTATGCGATTCTTCAGCTAAACGGAGATATGACGTCATTAGCTCTGTCAAGTCTTAACTTTGCGAAAATTAATATTTTGAGCAGTTTTGGAGGGGATTTTTGCACATTTTATAGTAAATATACTTATTTATGGTTGTATTTATTCGTTTTTTTTACTCTTAGTGGAGGAATTACAGTTGTTTTTCGAAAAAAATCATCCTAAGAAAATGTTTTTTCTAAATTTTATTTTTCCGATTGGCAACACTAATTTGATAACAGTAGATAACAGTTGGAAGATGCATTGGTTTTCCAGTTAAGCCTATTATGTATTTTTTCAATAACTAAATTAAATTCGTTTAATATACACTTTTGTTTTGCATATATTTTGAATGATTATTCCGAACCATTTATGGGTTTAGATTTAATTTTGTTGTTTTTTCAGCTTAAAATTTTTTGATTTGTGAAAAGTCAATTGTAATTTCTGTTTTGGTTTAAAGCAGCGTCACATTTATTATTCTTTTTTCATTTTGACCTTTACATGTATTCATTTGATTCTTCTGTATTGTTTCTGGTTTTAGATTAAACTGTGTCATTTATCTTCCAGAATTTCTGATTTTTTTTTGTGGTCAGAGGTTTTATGTTATAATTTTTTTTTTACAGTAATTCTAAATTGAATTGGTTTAATATGCATTTTTATCGTTTTCAGTTGTTAATGTTGATTGTTTAGATGTTTGTTTAAATGTTGTGTTTACTATTTTAGGTTAAGTGCCACGTTTATTTTATGAACTACCATTAGAGGTAATTATTTTAAATTGTTATTGTTGATTATGTTGTTCTAAGCAATGACCCAAGTATACGAGCTGTTGAATTTTAGGTATGATACATCCCCTTGCCAAGTTGTCCCAAATGATGGTAATGGCTTCTGTCTCTTCAGTTCAATTTCTTATTTGTTGTGTGCAATCCAGTATTATTGTTTGACGGGGTGTTCATTTATTATCAACAACTGGAATAGATTTAAGGTATTTACACTTGATCATGAATTGAACAACTACTCATCTGGCGAAGCGTATAAAACTGCCATATTGAACCCTAGGACTTACTGCTCCGCTTCTGAGTTACAGGCTGTCTGAACTCTGTTCTTTCGGTTTCCAGATTTTTCATTTCTCTTTGCTGTATTTTGGTGAGAATTTTCAAACTGTTAAAAACATGAGGTTCAGTGGCAAAAACTTGGATACCTATGTGTTTGTTTCTTCTTATATTGAATCGAAATTTTTGAAGGCAGCACTTAAATCATCAGAAATTCTTAAGCTGGGAAAACATGACTATATAAAATCTAAAACCAGAAACAGTACAGAAGAATCAAATGTATACATATAAAGGTCAAAATGAAAATAGAATAATAAACCTGACACAGCCTTAAATCAAAATAGGTATTACAATTGACTACATACAAAATAAATCAAATTTTTAAGTTGAAAAGAAATGACAGAATTAAATCTAAACCCAGAAAAGGTTCGGAATAATCATACCAAAAATAAGGTAAAACAATGTATATTAAACTAATTTAGCTATTGAAAAAATATATAACATGTTTAGCTGGAAGACCGATGCATCTTCCTATCAGAATACAGTCTTAACCGTTTGGGTCCTAAGCAGTAATAACAAAGATTCTTGCGTGTTTTTATATTAAACAAGATATCAATCATTGGCATAGCGATTTTTCAGCTAAATCTGTACTAATCAGAGAAAAGTTTGTGTGCTTCAGCTGTTCCGGCTAAATTAAGCAACCTACAAGTGTGAAACTTGGTACGTAGAAGCTATAGATCGTTATTCTATTAACCTCGAAAAGTTTTTTTCGAAATTCGCTTTAGATTTTTTTAAAATTCAATTTTTATGTGATTTTTCAACCATCTGGGGATATGACGTCATATTATGTATTCATCAAAAACTAATGCTTCATGCAGTTTCTTGGGGAATATCACATATTTTTAGAATAAATATATTTATTTACAAAAGTACTTATTCGTTTATTTGTTCCTTAAGATCAATTTATGGTTTCTTTTCGTATACATAATTCTTTTGAAATTGTTTTTTCAACAACTGGATTTTAGTTTCATTCATTTGGCAACAGTGTATTTGCTTTATTCTGTCCTTGCGCTCGAAAATTTAAGATTGAATTCAACAGCTTTAATTTTAATATTTTTTTTTATTTCAGCAATAATCCTTTATGACATTTTTTTCGTTAAAAAATTTTCCTTGATTCTCTCACAAGGCTGCATTTGAGGCCCTTGATGTCATTTTGCAAGACCTAATAGTACGAGAGCTAGCAACGTCAGGAAAACAAGAATTTTAGAAAAGCTGATTCTTTAATATATCTTTCTCTGCGTCCTTCCGAACAGCGTGCGGGCTATCTGGCAGCCAGTAAACGTTGCGTTTATTAATGCGCATCATACCTTTACGGGAAAAATATTGATTTTTTAAATTATTTTAGAAAGAAATCTTTCTTTTTCATTAAATTTAAAATGTTATTAACAACATGAATTTATTAATGCCAGACATTTTTGGTGTTGAAAATAATGTGCCAGATGCTATTTTTTATTTAAAAAATAATTAATTTCAAACCATTTTAGAATGTCTGTAGTTTTAATATTACTTTATTTATACATAAATAAGTACAAATTTAATTTGACAGACATTAAATCGGTTGCGTTCTTAATAGCCAGGCCGATTTATTGGTGTAGTATACCGTGGTGTTATGAGAGAGGCAGTGACAAAGTAGGTAGGCGGCAGACAGACAGGATTACGTTACACTACTTAAAGTATTCGAAAAAACTTTATTTTTATGTCTTCGATGATGAGTATAATAAAAAATTAATATTTAAATTGTTTAAATAATAATAAATAGTTGATTAAGGGGTTCACCCATGTGACGTCCTGTTTTTTAAGCATTCTTAGAGAATATTTTTTTTCACGACCAGTAAAAAGATAGAACTTTAAATTTTTCATCATTTGTTTATATGTATTTTAAGAGTATGTATATACATGTTTAGCTAAAAATATCCAATAGAACGTGAGTTATACCACTCTGAACACACCTCCTCGAAAAAATGAACACTCACTTCCTCCACGATTCCAGGTGATTGACTTATTTTAAATAAAAAAACACTAACGGCATTTTAATCTATAAGCTTAAAGGCACAGAATGGACTATACTCAATTGAAAATATCAAAAATTGGATTTTTGGTAGAACTCTGAAGAAAAAGTTTCGAATTTCATGGGGCTTTTTGTTATGTTTTTATTTTAAAAAATAGAAATATTTTGAATTTTGAAATGATCGTAGTCCATTTTGTACCTATGTATGTGCTGAGTCTACCCTATAAATTTGAAGTTTTCAGTCAAACCGTTCTTGAGATATGAGGGAGGAAAGTTTGAAAAACACAGTTTTGAGAAAAACGTGTTTAAAAGTTTCAAGTCTGATTAAAACACAATGAAAATTTTAGCTTAGTGCTAGGAGCAGCTGCTTTCATAACACCTGCTTCTTTATAACGACTTCGAAATTTAAAAAAAAATTACTTTACCACCCTATTGTAGACATATTAAGAAAGAAATTTTGAAGAATTTTTTTTTCGATTTCTTGAACGCCATGGGTGGATCCCCTTAAATATTTCGTCAGCCTGGGGTGACTCAGTAATCACTCCTGGGTTAACTCACTGATTTTAAAATTTGCCCTAACCTACGCCTCTCCATTATGTGGACAAGCAGCAAGGACTCACAGAATAGAATTCTTTTTAGAAGGAGTCCAAAATGTATGTTAGATAAATTTTAAATGTCCGCTGTTTCATGAGGAATAAAAACCAAAGAGCTTTGAGTAAATTTCCTACTATTAGTCAACTGATCAGGAGAAATGAAAAAAAAATCTTCTATTAAACAAAGGAAACAAAAAAAAATATCGTTTTTTAAATATCATATAAATTTTATTGTAATTGAATAAAATTATTTTATAAAAGATAGAGAAAAAATTGCCATTGATACAATAACAAAATTCTCATTTCTATTTATACATATTATGTTTAGGTAATCAGAATCTATTTTTCCCTGAAATATGTGTTTTCATTCCGTAATAGTGTCACAAAAAACTGATGCATCTCCATAGTCGTCATCATCATCACTGCTCCCATTATTATCAATATTATCATCATCATTATCATCATCTTGCGTTTTGTTTTGGTTTTCTAGTAGTGTTGGTTCTGGAGCAAAAAAAAAAATCATTATTAGATTATCATGGTTTAAATAATAATTTACTCTTTTGATTTATTATATTATAAATAATACTTTACTTTTTATGATAATGTCAGCCACTGATGATGGAAACTGCTCCCCAGCAAACCAAACGAAATCATATTTATCATCATTGATGATCCACCCGGAAGCTAACGGCGATAAAGATGATGGATTTTTTAAATGAGCATTTCTCCAAAACTACCGCACTCGCAATAAATGCTGATATAATTCAGCTTTACATGGTGGTAAGCTGGATGAATCGAAACTTCGACATTTCTTTTCGAAATTATCATCAGGTTTTTTTGATTGATACGCTTTCGAAAATAGATAGAAGCGGACATCATTAACATTTGAAGAGTTAGGCACCCCATACATGTGACATATAAATTTTTCCAATGTGGCAAATGTACGTTCAGGTTTATCTCCATTGTCAGTTATAATCTCCTGACATGCTAACTGATACTCGACAGATTTTTCGAGCAGTTTGAAGGGTCTTAGTTTACCTTTCCGAAAAAATGCTGGGTATAATCGCACCCTGTTATTGCGTGGAAACATGTAGAGCTTTCGATAAAGAAATACCAAGACTTTAGTATAAATCATTGATGCTTATAAGACATTCATAGTTTCCTACGCCCCATTGGATCCAAAGCTTCAAAGATGCATTCAGATGATCCATATTCCCAAGAAGTATAATCAGAATATCGGAGTCTGAGCAGCGTACAACAACTTGAGCGTCAACGCTTATCTGGTAAATATGATATATAATTCGAGTATCAGCTTCTTCATGTTCTTCACATGATAATGATTCTTCAATATTTCTAATAACTTGGTTATTTACAACACGATACGAATAGCACTTATCGAAGCTTAGATAAATAGTTTTATTCCCAATAAAAGGAAACATGTTATCGTTAGCCCAATGATCAATCAAAAATTTTACGAGAGCTTCCTTGAACTGAGTATTTTTGAGTTCGCCAGCAAAATTATGAGGCCGAATTTGATTAGGTCCAATGGAAATTGTACTGGTTGTTTCGTTGCGACGTAAACGCTCACAATCTTTTATTGAAGGTGTGAAATACCGATCAAACACAACGTCAATGCGAGATGATTTAAACTGTGAAATAATTCTAAGGAATTTTTTTGATATGACATCGAAAGTTTGAGGTACTTCTTTCACGAGGTGTAGCATGAAGAAACCGTCTAAAATGCTAATATCAAAAAATAAGGATTGCTGATTGGCCTTGCTAACTTTTTCTCGAAAACTTTAATTAATTGTGCTTTATCTGTTTTACAAATACTACCATCTGCATGACACATCGATGTTGGTATCGGCGTTAGTGGAAATTCCAGTACTTTTTCAATATCGACTTTGTTGGTCATAGATATACCTAAGAGTCGACCAAATAGATCTCGTTGATTCTTAGCTCAATAACTTTGTTACCAAGAGTTATTTTTTTCTTCTTTGGAGCACCAGCAAAATTAAGCACTTGATTTTTTTTTATTGGCTTATCAAATCTGTCCTGATCTTCAGCACATTCAGTAATAAACTGTTTCCGTAAATCTTCGCCATTTTTCTCAATGTTCAGCAAAAATTCGCTACATTTGAGGTACAGGCTTGGCAGTTGCAATGTTATATAAACTATCTTTGTCTAAACTTTCATCAAATGGATTAATATTCTTCTCAAAAATTTCAATGAAATCAGCGATTTGTTTGCCATAAATTTTGATTCGATTTGGTTGCAAATCCGCAGACACGTCTTGTAATTGCTTCAATCCACAAACATCGAGAACGTGGGAGATTATAGCTGCTATAATGCTGTGACTTTTGGTCCAGCGTTGACGGGCAGCTATGGAATTAGTAAAATGTGCAATACCAATGAGACGTCTATCCGCTTCGGAATTGATAGTCTGCTCCAGTGTAAGATCAATTGGTATCCTCGAGAATGGTTTGTCGGTTCTTTTTATTCCAAAATATCCATTCATGAAATCATTTTTTAATCCAGGATGTGTTTCATCTACTTTATTTAAATTGTCTAAATATTTAACACACCATCGAGCACAATTCGGTTGATTTACTGCGAAAAATAAATTGGTTATTTTTGGAATAACATATTTGAACATTTCAAAATCTCCCATGCGTATGCTTCTTGACAGGGTAATATAATAATTTACGAGCTGGATGTAAATCAAATAGAATTGAGCCGTTTTGCCATGCTCACCTTGTCTTGTTTCTTCTACAAATTTTTGATATGCAGATAATACTCTCGATAATACATTATTAGGTAATTCTATTGTCATAGATGAATGAGAATCTGTAACTTCCTGATAATGAAGGAGATCGCCATAACTTGTTCCTTCAGGAAATTGTATTCAGTATTGTCTATCTTCAAAAATTGATTAAAATGTAACATTTGCAAGCCAAGAGCCATCAACGGGTGCAGACGTTTGCAACGATTAAAATGTTTACCTTCAATTATACCGTTCACTGATCCAGAAGCAATAATATTACTCTCAATCATCATATGAGATAGACCACACTCATTTATACAAACTCCTATGGCTTTAAAGAAAGCCATC
Organism: Trichonephila clavata; assembly: GCA_019973975.1. Lineage (NCBI taxonomy): Eukaryota > Metazoa > Arthropoda > Arachnida > Araneae > Nephilidae > Trichonephila > Trichonephila clavata. Next base: position 29,164 of record BMAO01012443.1, read on the forward strand.
ATTAAATGGAATGAACCAAGATGGATGAAAAGATTATTGAATTGTGGCTTTGACGTTGATTGGATTTTATATGCTATTTTAGCTATCGCCAGGTCATAAGTAACTTGCACGTATGTTTGATTACATTCCTTTCCAACAATTTGGGCCTGTTCCATTGTATGTTTAACTACCGCTACATTTGTTGGTGAAAAATTAATAGGTGCAAGATAAGATACTTTTTGTTTGGGACTAGTATCTTTAATTATTTTAGAATTAAAACCTGTCCACATTGGAGTATTTGCACATGCAAGAAGTGTGAAAGTAAATATAACAGATCTATTGTTTCTATCAAAGGTAAATTTGCAGGCAGAGTTGGTTCATTGTCTTCAACTGGTGTTAAATTTTCTAACATTTGCAATCGATGACTAAACGACGGTAGTTCTGGAGTTCCTCGTTAAAAGTCCGTCTTCTTTTTGTTGGTGGTAGCGGTATATCAAGATTTCCACTTATATTACTTGAATTTAATTCAATATCATAACCATCACTTACATTTTTGTAAATTATTCCTACGGTGTCATGTAAAGTGTCCTTTCCAGTTAAAGTATCAACGTATCTATCAAAATTATCGAATGCTACACCTGTGCATAATGACGGACTCTGAATAATGTCAGGAGGACAAATTTGAGAATGGTTTACAGATGAGATCGTAGCTTCAGTTTCCAGTTCTTCCAGCGTATTGTAGTTACAACAATGTCCAAGTCGATTTAAAATATTAATTATTTTTCGCCTACTTGTAAGACTTTTCACGGTCATACCCAGAGTTATGTGCTTTGATGGCTTAACAATACCATTACTTACACAATAAATAGCATCAGAAGCCAATGAATTGCTTAATCTATGACAATTGACTCCATCTCTGCGACGAATATCTTTACCTCCAATTAATGCTTTGAAAAAGCGATCTAGTTTTTCTGGAATGGTACACTCACCATTAATCAAATCTTCCATCCTCATTACGGCAGGTAATGTTGTTTTATCCATTTTTAAAATAGTACTTCGTAGAATGTGTGTGTGTGTGAACGCAACTTTATCAATAAGATCATCCTCTTCAAGTGTTTTCAGATCTTCTTGTTTCAATAGGTTACTATTTTTAAGCATAATAACTTTTCTTTTCTTTTCCATTACAATCTTAATTTGCTTGAATTGTTTTACTATTTTTTTTTCAAGATGATGATTTGTCATTAAACTTACATCTGCTTGAGGTTGATGTATTAACTCTTCTTGTAATTCGTTATTATATATGTCACAAAGGGAAGCTGATAACAAATAATTTCTTTTTTTAACTACATCTTCTTCAATAATTGACACAATTTTATCAAAAATATTCTTATGAATATCTCGTACACTATGCCAGGAAGTGCATGCAGTATCAGCAGTAATTTTTTTGTAGTCATTGAAATATCCCATTTCACACGAATGGTGATAAAAAATTGGAGCATTTGAGTTTTTTAGATTATTAATTGTTTGTAATAACTCTTGATTTTGGAATTTTGTAACCCATTCTGTTATTTAGTCATATACTTTGGCATCATTGGAAGAATGTAAACTTTATTGTTTACCTTTAATTTGCTTTCGATATTTTCCACAGAAAAAGCAAAATTCTTTTGTTATAAACACTTGTGTTTCTTGATTCTCGATCTTCACTCACACTCACATCAATTAGAGCATTTGTAACAGCGCAGTAGAATTTGATGTGCTAGGAATGTCTTCTGCTAAACTCGAGCTCCAATAATCAAATACAACTGTTTCACTCACACCTACTCTAGAATTTGGCAATAACACTGTAGAAACTAGATGCACTAGGAAGGTCTGTAATTGATAAATTGGAAGTTTCAACGCTATGAAACACTGTCGCACGTTCAGCCACTGGAGTATCCGGCAATAACGGCGTAGAACTCGATGAAATAGGAAGATTTGTTAATGAGATAGAATTATTGTCACATATATTACGATATTTAGCCATTAAGGCTGTAAAAGAACTGTAACATCGTCTGTGATATCCATCGGTAGTATTAATTTCCTCCCGTAACTTAATGTTGTTATATTTTAAGTTAAAAATTAACACGTACACATAAAACTTCTTTACATTTTTTCAACTTTTCTTCTACAAAAGTTATTTATTTTTTCATTTTGGCCATTGCAAAAAAAACACATTTCATTTTATTAGCCATTATGATACTCTCACGAAGATTAAAATAATCACACACAGTTAGACTATATACCTATTCCGGATTTGGTGACTAATTCCATATAGCATTTTCAGATTTCGGCAACTAATTCCAGATCCCATTGCTAGATTTGGCGACGAAAAATATTAGGTGTACAACTTTGCTTCCGCCGTTTTGTAATAGATGGCTGTAGTGGTAAGTGGTAGTCGAAATAAATAGATCGTAGATAGCCTACAATAAGCTTAGGTATTTGTAAACATAACGCCATCGAAATATTAGTCGATTTGTTTCGGCAATCATAAAGTTATTCTCGATTAAAACATGTCAGCTTACGAGCCAAATTCTCGTCATTTGCGGAGGTTTTAATTTTCTGCTTTGATATGAAGAAATCTGCGGTTGAGGCTCATAGAATGCTCTCAGATACCTATGGTGAGGCCACTATTAGTGAAAGAATGTGCCAGAGTGGTTTCAACGCTTCAAGAACGGTGATTTTGACGTCGAAAACCAGCATGGCGGTGGAAGAGAGAAGGTTTTCGAAGATGCAAAATTGGAGGCATTACTTGATCAAGACTCGTGTCAAACGCAACAAAGATTGGCAGGATCATTAAGAGTGACGCAACAAGCCATTTCACAAGGCCTGAAAGTCATGGGAATGATTCAGAAACAAGGAAATTGGGTGCAGTACGAGTTGAAGCCGAGAGATGTTGAACGGCGTTTGTTTGCTTGTGAACAGCTGCTTGCAAGGCAAAGACGGAAGGGATTTCTGCATCGCATTTTGACTGGGGATGAAAAATGGGTTCATTACGATAATCCCAAGCTCAGAAAATCATGGGGATATCCCGGCCATGCTTCCACGTCGACGGCCAAACCAAATATTCACGGTTCCAAGGTCAAGCTCGGTATTCGGTGGGACCAGCTCGGCGTAGTGTATTATGAGTTGTTAAAACCGACTGAAACAATCGCAGGCAATCGTTATCGAACGCAATTAACGAGCATTGAAAGACAAACGGCCGCAATACAAAGAGAGACATGATAAAGTGATTTTACAGCATGACAATGCTCGACCCCGTGTTGCGAAAGTGGGCAAGACATACTTGGAAACGTTGAAATGGGAAGTCCTACCCCACCCGCCGTGTTCTCCAGAAGTTGCTCCCTCGGATTATCACTTGTTTCGATTAATGGCACGCGGCCTGGCTGAGCAGCACTTTCCGGTCTTATGAAGAAGCAAAAAATTGGATCGATTCGTGGATCGCTTCAAAGATGACCAGTTTTTTCAACGCGGGATTCGTACGCTGCCCGAAAGATGGGAGAAAGTAGTGGCCAGCGATGGACAATATTTTGAATCATAAATGTTAACCAGTTTTTTACAATAAAGCCTCGAATTTCGGAAAAAAACGGCGGAAGCAAAGTTGTACGCCTAATA